>CM031236.1:458929129-458966629 GCA_018340775.1 Taxus wallichiana var. yunnanensis | reverse complement strand
TGGTATTCTTCATTAAGGTATGGTTGTTTCTCTTCCCTTTGTTAAGACTTGGTGTACAACTACGAAACAACCCTCATCATTATGATGTAATGAAATTTTGTACGTACTTAGAACACTCTTCTATATTGATGCTCTATCATAAAATATGTGTTCTTCATGTTAACCCTCTTTGCGGTTCAATGCTCACATTGGAGAGGTTGGATATGGGGTCTCTCATTTCCATGTGGATATGAAAATAAAAACTAGCCTAATAAAATTTCCTCTGTATCTCTATGTAATATAGACTATGATAATGAAAGGGACCACACTAAATATGTGCATCATAGATTGCATGTTGAATAAGACATTGAACTAATAGGTTATTGTCCACACTCTAAGAAATATACATGGTTCCAAATTTTATGTTTATGATCTAGAGGAGTGACATCTACCTAGGTCACGATAGTAAGTCAATAATAACAAGTTTGTTATTAGATAGTGATGAGATAAAGATTCTTGTCAAAGGCCATGAACATGGATTGTAAGGATTGATGTGTTGTAAAGGATTATAAATCCTAAGGGTAGGTTATAAGGCAAGGGTGGTAGATAAATAATGCGATAGATAAAAAAATGTGTTTCTCTACTTTAACTTATACATGACCAATCAAAAAATCATCAAAATATAAAATAACTTAAAGGGAAAGAGAGGTTATAGATATTTACTTGATTGTAAACACCATTAACACATTAGCTTCCCCTAGGGTAAGTAGCACCTTATGAGATAGTTGATGTGGGGATCACAATTGAATAAAAGAAGACTGATGAAACCCTCTTGTTTAAGACTCAAAAGGTTGGGAAAACCATAGTAAGTCAAATCCTATGCATCGAATATTAACGCTAAATCTATAACTATAAGTATAGACTCCAAAAATAGAAGCATGACTAACTTCAGGCCTTTAAAACCATAAGGGAATATTGGTAAACATTATTAGATTGAATGAATCGTGATGATATGATGGAAAGAATAACCAAATATTGTGTGTGTGTGTGTGTGTGTGTGTGTATGGGTCATGACATGGAACAAGTAGGAGATTGTCCACACTCTAAGAAATGCGTAGGGTTCCAAATCTTATATGCAGGATAGAGGAGGGGCATTAAACTAGTTCAAGATAATAAGTTGAAAATAACAAGTTTGTTATTGTATTTTGATAAGATAAATATTTTTATACCGGGTTGTGAACATGGATTGTAAGGATCGATATGTTGTAAAAAATATAAATCCTAAAATGTAGTTTATAAGATAAGGCGGATAGATTAAAAAAAAAGTAATAGATCAAGAATACATTGCTTTACTCTAACCTATGCATAACCAATCAACATAATTATCCAAATCTAAAATAACATAAATTAAAGGTGGGGTTATAAATACTTACCTAAGGACATGGAACTAGTAGATGTTTCTTGTCAACTTCGAGAAAGGAATGGAAATGATCGTAGATGCTTCATTTCTAGTTCTAGAGGTGTAAGATGAAAGGGGACAAAACTATTAATTATGTACATAACCATTTAGAAGTTTTTCACTTGTTCGGTGGTTTCGTAATGCGATGAGATGTTGGATTATGTAGCTTTATTTACTTATGCAAGCTGTGGTAATATGTCTTCTTCTCAAAACCCTAGGTCTCATAAATGTGTAAATCCCTTGATAAGACTTGAAATAACATCAAACCCTAACCATGGGTAAATACCCATAAAAAAATGTCCGTGATTGGGTTGAAGTGCAATTCATACACCACTTACATTGGCACTACTCACGAAGAAACCTCAAACCACCCATAGTTCTCCACCTAGAGATGTGATGTGATGTGTGTGTGTGTGGATGCAACTATCTTTGGAAAATTGTTTACTTTATTATGCTTGTAGTGACATGCTTACTTGTGTTTGACTTGGATTCGAGGTAGGTTGTAAAAGACATGAAACTAGTAGGTAGTTTTCCACACTTTAAGAAATATATAGGGTTCTAAAACCTAGATCTAGAATCAAGGAGTGACATCTAACTAGGTCATGATAATAAGTCAATAATAACAAGGTTGTTATTAGATTGTGACGAGAGAAAGATTATAATACTAGGGTTGTGAACATGGATTGTAAGGATTGATATGTTGTACAAGATTATAAATATCAAAGGGTAGGTTATAAAGCTAGATCAATAATTACTACTATAATTTAATCTATGCACGACCAATAAAATAATCATCCAAATCTAAAAGAACCTAAAGGAAAGGATAGGTTATACATACTTACATGAATGTAGATACCATTGACACATTATCTTCCCCTACAATTAAGACACCTTATGAGATAGTTAATATGGGGGATCACAAGAAAGTAGATGAAGATTGAGGAAAAACTCTTATTCAAGACTCTAGCGGTTGAAAACCATAGTCGGTGTAACTCCTATGCTTGGGAATCCTAAGTGCCCAATCTTCCAAGTGTAGACTACAAAAATAAGACTAACTTCAAGACCTTTAAGACCTTGATGGAAGATTGGTAAATGCCATCACATTAAATGAATAATCAAATTTAATGAATAATGATGATATGATGGAAAGAACAATTAAATATTGTGTATATAACGCTTATTTCACTAAATCTAGACATATTCCAGTGAATCTAGACTCCAGTATTACATGTTTTGGAAGAAATCTATCATTGTTTTTGCCTATATTAGATTCCATTTTTGTCTACTTTGTACTAGATTCCGTTATTACTATTATTAGATTCCATTAGTAACAATATTGGATTCCAATATTTTCATTATTGGATTCCAATATCATCATTATTGGATTTATTGGAGTTCGATTTCGGTATTATTGGATTTTAATTTCACTATTATTGGATTCCAATTTCTCTATTATTGGATTCCAATTTCGCTATTATTGGATTCCAATTTCACTATTTTTAGATTTTCATGTTGGGAGTATGTAAGGTTAGCAGCCCATTAACTATTATAAGGCATGAGCCCATTGGATTAATAAAAAAATATAACAATAACTTCCTACAAAATCAAGTTCAAAGTGCAAGCCTCGTAATTTGAAAAGGTGATGCTAGAAATTTCCTTGCACTTTGAAAGTGCAAAATCCTCGATGTAAGGTTAGCGATCACTAACTATTATAAGTCATGATCTTGTTGTATTAAATGAAAGTGCAAAATCCTCGATGTAAGGTTAGCAGTCACTAACTATTATAAGTCATGAGCCCGTTGCATTAAATGAAAGTGCAAAAGCCTCGATGTAAGGTTAGTGGTCATAAACTATTATAAGTCATGAGCCCGTTGTATTAACTTAAAAATAAAAGATAACAATGAATCCTATGATAACAAGTTCAAGTGCCAACCGCGCACTTTCAAATTGTGAGCCTCGATCAAGGTTAGCGGTCATTAACTATTATAAGTCATGAGCCTATTGTATTAATTAAAAAAATAACAAAGTAACAATATATCCTTGCAATAACAAGTTTGAAGTGTGAACCACACACTTTCAAATTCAAAGTCTCACATTGTCAAAGTTGCGAGACTCACACTTTCAAAGTTCCGAGTCTCGCACTTTAAAAGTGTGGGGCTCACACCACCCTTCATCACATTCACCTAGCCATGACCCCTTTCACCCCACAATATTAATTTAATTAAATTAAATTAATTCATTATCCTCACTATATTTATTATTTAAATATCTTATTTTAAATAATATCACACATACAGGTTCACTTAGACACCTCACCAAGCCAACTCAACCTAAGACCTATTCTTAGTAAGTTGCCATAACTAACTAAGACTTACCCAAACCCTAAAAATCAATGCCTACATTCCCTCTAACCACATTCCCACATGCTCACAAGAAGCTCCTAGTCTAATCCATGGGTTAATGACATGAGATCCAAGGAAATCAAGAGGATCTCCCTAGTTTAGTAAACCTAGGAAATCCCACTTGACCGACGCCTAAGTACTTACCTAACCATCACCGGTTAAGCCGAAACCACCGTCGGTTACCCTTTTAACCCCAAAACAACCTTATTCTCAAGGTTGGAAGTTGGAAGTTGAAGAAAAAAAGGTTGGTGAGCATTATCACATCTCAGAGAGATAACACATCTTCAGAGAGTGAATTCCAATGAGACCACACATGCAAGGAAGGAGATCAAACATCTTTTCCTACACAACCATCCCAGCCATGATCTGATCTAACCAAGCAAAGAGGAATGCACACGCAGCCCATGCGAAGCTTTCCTTCAGTTGGTGATCACTTGCAGCCTTCAAGCCTCTCATCAGCACCTCCATCCTTCACACACAGCATCCAGACTGTAAATCCAAGTAAGTATAACATCATACTTTTCTGGTTTATTTCATTTCATCATTATTTTATCATCTATTGCTTACCTAGCCACCTATTGACCTTCTCCAACATTTCCACCTCCATATACCCATTAAAGCCTCACCAAAGCCTACCCTAGTCACCCAATACCTCATCCCGACCAACCAAAGTCCTTTGTGTAATCACAAAGGAGACCTAAAGCTTGTTCTGTGACATTTCCAGATTTCACAAAGAATCGCACCGGTCACACTCGACCGCCATCTTACCCCCCGACATCGGGTCTCGTATTTTCCCACACAACCTAGAATAGAGACCTACCCACTTAATTTCATCTCACCCTCATCCACCTGTGATCTACCCGAGACCTCTGTCAAACCTGCAGAACCCAGAACCAATCATTTGACCTTTGGATTCTATTCTAGCTTAGCCTATTAGATTAGATCTATTTCTTATTGTGTTTTAAGTGAGATACCTAAATCATTTCAAATTACAATAGGATTTACTTTGTTTACAACATTAAATTGTTTAAAATAATGGACTGACAGCCATCTAGGAAGTATCACACTTCCCGGATCTAGCATACGCTAGGCAGTTCACTGCCCATATTGTTTAATTCCTTCGTGGTCTTGCTTTGCATTACAGGTAGTTCCTCCTAGCCAAAAGGAAGCTCTCACGATCAGCTATGGATTCAAAGTCATACGCGCACAACAACCCATCAACCAACATTTGAACAGTATTCCTCCTATGCCCGTTACCCTATCTTGTTTTCATCAACACTTCAAAGAAACAATCTAAGAAAAAGGTGAAACATTTTGGCACACCCGGTGGGACCCATCCGGGTTCCTTGCATTTCATTCATTCCTAGGAAAATTTGTGTGTTTGTTTCCCTTCTAAAAGCGTATACACACTAATTTTCTTCCTTGGTAACCCACCTCTTCTTTCTATTTTCTCTAAAGGAAACTTTTCTTTTGGTGTAATTAAAAAGAATCATTTCTTCATGTTTTCTGCATTATAGTGAAAGAGCATCCCTCTTCCTCTTCATCTTATTGTGTCATCCAATTTCACATTTCAATTTGGGCTTAAAAATAAGTGCATTCCATTCTGATTTATTGCATTAGCTCACATTAATTGAGGGCAACCTATACGCTGGAAGTCATGCCCAACTGATGGTTGACAAACGAATCATAGAAAAGCACTTCTTTCCTTTTCTCTTTCTCTGAGTCTTACCAAACCTCACAAAAATTCAAAATACATACATTCTTAAACAACATCCTACCTAGAAGAAGCTGTAGGTGATCACACGATCACGATCACAATGGGGCACCTACTCACTACTCTTCTCTCGAGTCATACTTCAGAGCGAAGCCCGCCCCCACCATAACATACCTGAAACCTCACCTTTTAGATCTCCTTCTTTTGTAAGCCATCCTCACCAAAAAAATATTTCACAATTCATGTGTCAGTCCCTAAATAGCATAAGCTAAACAAACATAATAGAAAAGGCACTCCTAGGATCACATTTTCTTAGTGTTTCTGCTTGGCTTGCATTTTGAGGTGAGAGATCACGTTCTTCACTTTTTTGTTCATCCTTGCATGCTCCTCATCATAACTGGTGTATTCCAGCTTCACCTGAGTGTGCCTGGGCCATATCATCATCATTCTCAAATTTGGGTCTGATTCTACATCAGATTTTAATTCACAACCACTTTTCTTTCATCACTATTTCAATTTCACAGTAACCGTCATCGGTTACCTCTGACCATCATCAGTTATACCCAACCGACGTCGGTTCCAGGTCCTTTTGCTAACCTACTCAAAAGGACATTTTCATTCATTTTTTCCACTTTTCATAGTCCCTATCACTATCATCATTCCCATTGACATTGTAAACATCATCAGATTTGGCATATCATTTTACCTTCTACCTTGTTTTTCACTCACTATCCATTTTCTATAAGAATCGGCAAAGTGGTTACCCCCGACGACGCATTTTTTTCCTAACTGCATCATTGGCTTAGCCTTGCTTCACATTCCAACCACCATTTGGTACTTAATCTACTTTTTGTCACCAGATTCACTTATTCCTACTGTTCTCTGTGTCATTTACAGAGAAGCAACCCTACCTGATCAGTATTGGTTCACATGGTGCTGACCCAAAGACAAGCAAGCACACTCATATTTCACGCCAGTTTTCAACCACTCCCACCTAGTCCTTCACCACCTTCCATTTTATCACCAGCCATGGATCCCATCCAGCCTATTACTATCACTACTAGAGATGAGGAGTTCACATGACTCCTTGACCAAAACCCTACCACTTTGTAGTTTTACCTTTCCCACTCATCCACTCGAGATGCCTCGGGTCAGTTGATATACGACATGCCCGTATCTATCCCCCCGACTCTCACCCACTCCCACATCATGGCCCCATCTAGCTCGTGCTGCCCGCATCTACCTTACCCCTAATCATTTCACAGTTAGGTCCTATACCCACTATGACTGCCACATCTATTACCTCCGTGGCACCCGTTACATCCACCATACCCTCGAAAACTACCCCAAACACAATCTCATCCACCCCTAATGTCTCACACATACCCATAGCTACATTACCACCTCTAGTGTCGGTGACCCCTACCCCATTTCAGAATGTGGTCCTTTCCATTCCACAATCATTAGCCCCTATTGCCACTAGGGTTACCACAACCCTTCCACCCCCATATACATACTATCAACAACCTCCCATTTCATCCATTATACACACCGGGTACGTACCCCCTGTTTCACTTCCTTCTTCTCCAATCAACCTACATGGCAAGCCCCATACACTGGAGTGCCACCCCCATTATATGCCCAAAACCAACCCTCTCATGCTATAGGAGGCATCCAATCATCACAACCCACCAACGACCTAATTAAATTGATGTTGACAAGATGCGACATTGAGGCATCGGTTCTCTCCCGCAACACTCTCACCTATGACGAGATTTGCAACGAGCCCATTCACCCATCCATTCCTATCCATTCATACCCCGTGCATTGGGAAATGCCTAAATTCAATCATTTCAATAGCAAAGAAGACCCACAACAACATTTTTGGTCATTCAAACATGGGTGTTATCTGATCACTCATGATGATGCCTTGCTCTTGAGAACCTTTCCCATGTCCCTCACTAGACCTGCATTAGATTGGTATAGTGGGTTACCTAAACACTCTATATTCTCATTCAATCAGGTAGCCCAAGCCTTCTTGGATCATTTCTCTATCAATATCATCAAGAAGGTTACCATGACCGATCTATATTCCACACGTCAGTATGAGGATGAATCTATCACAGATTTTGTCACTCACTGGCATAGCCTGATCAACCAACTTACCTTCCAACTACCACAAACAAAATAACTCATCGAGCTCTTCACATGGGCTTGTGCTAGGCATATCTCACCGACCTTGCAGGTCCAAACCTTCCAAACATTCGATGAAGCATTCACTATGGCACAAAAGTTAGAGATTCGGGCCATCGAAGAGAAGAAAATCCAATTACGCAATAAGAATTTGGCATTCAAGTCGAATGATACCTCTTCTTCTTCCAAACCACAAACCAATTATTCAAAAGCTAAGGGCACCACTAACGCAGTGGTACTTAAGGCCGCCCAACACATCCATCAAATCAAGCTACCCCCTCATCTAATCTCTCACCTATCCAGACTTTTCAATTCAGATGAGAGCAAAGGGAAATATACCCCAATCGGGGAGCCTTACTCTTCTATCTTAGAAAATCTTATCAAAGCCGAGCCATCACTCTTCCACCCATAAAACCACACACTAGTTTTGACCCTACTCGCCCCATGCCCGCATGGTATAAAGAACATGATTTCTATAATTATCATCGAGTAAAGGGTCATAGTGATGGAAACTACATCACTTTCAAAAATATTGTCCAAGAAATGCTCGAGAAAGGTGAGTTAACCATGGATAATCCTAATGCACCTACCAACCAAAACCTACATATCTTCAAGAAACCATTTCCTAACCATGCCCCTTCATCTGATCAAACCGGTGAGACCTCCACTCACGATACCCATACCCGCGAGGTTCACGCTATCTTTAATGATGCACCTGTCACCTCCCAATTACCCCATATTCCTTCCATAGAGGAGATCCTAGCCCAAAATCCTCCTTCCACATCGAACCAACCTCCCTTGTTCCTTCACCAATAGAGGAACACCTTTCATCTCCTTCATCACCTACGGAGGAATCTTTCACTAACATTGAGACCATCTCACCCCTGGCTTCACCACTTAGAGAGCCTTTAGCTACAGTACCTCCTCCACCCATAGAGGAGCACCATTACCTCCTCCACCCATAGAGGAGCACCCATCATCTCCACCACCTATCATAGACCCAGTTGAGATACCTTTCTTGGTGAGCATTCTCCATCAGCCACCCAAAATCCTACAGACCTACTTTCGGCTCTCTTACTTACCCACTGGAAGCTAAGCTAGCCAATTCCCCATCTCTAAGACACATTTTACGGGAATTTCCATTAGGTCCTCACCAACTCCACCTACAGACATGTTCCATTCTCATGTTTGGCTGATCACTTAGATTATGTGGATAGGGCTCTACTATGGGGGCACCTTTTACTCCCCATCTCAACACAGATGCAGAGATCCCTTGCTGATACCTCCACTATCTACCCAAAAACATTTCAACCAATCAAACCAAACACAATCACCTCTATCACAACCCCTTCCATGACACCTGTTATAGCTCAAACCACACCCTTACCCATAACTCAACCTACACCTAAACCCAAACCCATACCTACAACATTTGCTTCGACTAAACCCATTACCACTTTAGGGGTCACCCCGACCACCAACCTTACTCATCCACCTATCAAACTAGATTTAGCCACATCCTCCAAAGTCAACACCATACCTACTCCGACACCCAAACAGAAGCACCAAACCCATAGAACTCATACCCCAGCTGCACCAATCACACCTACACCTGTCCCATCCATCCATCTTAGGATCTCAACTTCCCCACATGGTCAAGAAACCTCCACCCATCAATAAACCAAAAACACAACAGCCCATTCCTTCCTCACAAACCTCTGACCTACCCAGATGCCCAACCCAACTTACACCTACACCTACAGCCTCTTTACCACCCATACCTCCGATACCCTCAGCTATTTCTTCACTACCCACTACACTTCACCACTTGTCTCACACACCTCAAGCACGACCCACGTCATCTACCTTCACAACACCCCATTATCCCCATGGGTAACTCACCCTCTTCCTCCATCACTTTTTTCCTTCTAGACCTCATACACCCACATCACCTTTACCCAAGAAGGTGCAACCCAAAAACAAAACTCCACTACCCCACAATAAGGTAGTCAAAATGACCACACACCCTCCTACCCATCCATCTACTATACCCATACCTAAACAAACACGACCGACACCTAAAACCACACCAACACCCAAACCCATGGCTCGACCCCCTCCTCTTCTAAAGACCATTCCTCAACAATCACCTACACCTACACCCAAACCCACGTTTACTTCCCATTGTGATCCACTAGTAGGGTCTTATGCCAAAATTTTAACCAACCTCCTGAGACCTCTGTCATCACATTACCGCCACTCAGACCTTACGACCCCCTCAAACCCAAGCCAAAAGGGTTTGATGATACTAAAATTTGTGCATACCATCATGTGCCAGACACGATGTGGAGAACTACAAGGCCTTGAAAACCATCCTTATCCAATTGTGTCCACTAAAAACCAACTTTGACGATGATGACCTTCTCGACGAGGATCCTACTTCACCAACACCCATTCCCACACTACCCACTCAACAACCACAACCTCCACCCTCACCTCCTAGAGCCACCCCAAGATTTGAAATTAACATGGTTCACATCAGAGAACTTGCCACGCCACCACCCAAATGTCATTGCACCCAACTGACCTCACAGGTTTTTCTCCTCCAGTAGGTTTTTTCCCATCATGTCATTATACCACTCACCCTACACCTTCTCCATTTTCCAACTCCCCTCAAATCAACATGATACACATCACTACACATGCTCAAAGGATAAGGGTAAAGAAAAGGCAAACTGACCCACCAACCAATCCTATACCCAACATACCATCTCGCACCCATACCTAAAATAACTATCCATGGCCCCACGTACCCCATTTCTAATGGCATCACACATCACACCATGCTCAAACAATTACACCAATCACCCCTCAAAATGTCCTTATATGACCTCATCCAAACCTCAAAATCCCATCATCAAGCTCTCATGGAGGTTCTTCAATCAATTGAGGTTTTACCTAATGACCCTACACCCGTAGCCTCCATTATCACACCCCATCATGTAGCCTCTCTCACCAAATTACCACCTTCATCTTCACCCCACCTTGTTCACCAAGTGGCCTCCCTTAGCTTCTTAGAGGAAGAGATCGCGCCACACCAAAATGATGACCTGGACCCAACCCTCTTCATCTCTATCCACATCGATGACATACGGGTATACCATGTGATGATTGATGGGGGCACTAGCATTAACATCATTTCATCCCATGCATTCACTCAAATGCATACCTAACAATTACATGCATAAACACCCGGTCATGTTGTGTTCATTCAATGATGCTATCACCTCTACACTAGGCACCATCATCCTCCACATTCACATGGGCCCCCACACTGTTCCCTAAATTGTTTTACATTTTGAGGGGGAATTCCAATATAACTTGTTGCTTGGTAGACCCTGGATCCATGTCATGGGTTACGTTCCTTCCACTTTGCATCATTGTGTAAAGTTTGAACACGAAGGACACACCTATACCATTCCAACTGACCCATCACCTTTTAAAACATGCAACATGCTTTACCGACCCAATGATGTGCTCATACCTATCAAGTCATCTACCTCTGCACCCACTACCACTTCACCTACACCTCCACCTACCAATATAACCACTGCTTTCTACCACACATACCTCCTCCATTCCTACCACTACCATAACCTCCATGGCTGACCCATCAGCTTCCCAATCCATTAACTCCACCTCCGCATCAACCTCTGACACATTATCCATACCAGCTACCTACATACCAACCACTGATCCCTTGGAAGGTGTTTTTCAATGCCTCACTCTAGGGGAGTACCACCTATATAGTGTCAACACATTTCTTACTCCACAAGAGTATGGAAGCCTTCACCAACACCCTCACTATGATCACCATATAGGAGAACATCTCCTTTATGGTCCTCCCCACCTTCGTACTAGTCTCACCTATGGGGGACTTGATACTACCACTTACACACCTGAACCACCATCACAAACCCACCCATTTTCCACTGACTTCCAATCACTTACCAATCACCATTTTTCACCCACACCTTCCTACACCACTGTGCATGGAAGGGTTTTGGTTTTGGATTTTATGAGCAAGGCCACCATACCATTATTCCATGTACCACCCATAAACATAATGACCGTAGTGGTATCGGCTTCCCAACCACCTACCAAACAGGCCCGCATTGAACTCATTAAGGACACTAGCCCTTCTCCACCTTCTTCACCCACTCCACCTTCATCACCACCTTCACCGACGGAGTCGATGGATCCTGAATCTATCCCTCCTAACTTTTTTTTTTTTTCATAAACACCATTTCCTTGGGGCCTCTGACTTATCAACGCGAGGGCGAGGCCCCTTCCACTCTTCCCTTCCTATATCCTGAGATGATCGATGACGACACACCTATAATTAACATCATTCAATGTCAGGATGATGAATCCATACTCACCTACCTTGGTGTAGAAGACTCATATATTCATCGGTCATTACCCTCTGAGACACAAACCATGTTGAATGAATCACTATCGAGATCAACATTCATACTCAGATGACCCACACATCCTAAAGATCGACAATCTTTAGATGTTGTTGAACAGAAGCCATCACTTCTTTTCTCAAAGATCATAACCACACTTTCACTTGGTCTTACATAGACATGCCCGTATTGACCCCACCATAGTGGTCCACAATATCATAACCATTCCCGATGCCAAACCCATCAAACAAAAGCTGAGGAAAATGCACCCTCGTATTGCTCTTCTCATCAAAGAAGAACTTCAACACCTTCTTTTTTCATTCCTTCATCTTACCCATTGATTATCCTCATTGGATTTCTAACATTGTCCCTATTACTAAAGCAACAGGGGGACTCCACATTTGCACATGGACTTCCATGACCTCAACCTAGCCTACCCGAAAGATGACTTTCCCTTACCCGGTATTGATCAGTTGGTTGACCTCACCACTGGTCATGAGATGCTATCACTCATGGATGGCTTCTCGGTTATAACCAAATTTTTCTTGCCCTAGAAGATCAACACAAAACCTCATTCATCACCCCATGGGGGACCTTCTACTATCGAGTCATGCCTTTTGGCCTTAAAAATGTTGTGCCACATATCAACGGGCTATGACTTACATCTTCCATGACATCATGCATCACATATTGGAAGATTACGTGGATGATCTCTTGCCAAATCTAAATGTCACTCCAAGCACCTTGCCATCCTCAAAACCATCTTTGACCACCTCATTAAATATTGTGTCCACCTTCAGCCTAAGAAGTGCATCTTCACGGTTCTCTCAGGAAAGCTCCTGGGATTTATCATTTCCCTCCATGGTATAGAAGTTGACCCTACTAAAGTCAAGGCCATTCTCGAAATGCCTCCACCCACTAACCTTAAACAACTCCATAGCCTACAAGGTAAGTTGCAGTCTATTCACCATTTCATTTCACAATTATCGATCGGTGCCAACCATTTCATCATCTGCTCAAGAAGGATGTCTCCTTTAAATGGGATGATGACTGTCACAAAGAGCTTTTTGAGGCCTTAAAACAATACCTTCTCCAACCACCCATACTTATCCCACCTAAAGATGATCAACCTTTTTATCTATACATATCCACTACCGATCACTCCTTGGGAGCCATGCTCACTCATCGCGATGAACAACACAGGGAGCAGGTGGTTTATTATATCAGCCATACTCTTTTGGACTATGAAACCCGATACACCCATCCCAAAAAAATTTTCTTAGCCTTAGTTTTCATTGCCACCAAACTCCATCATTACCTACTCAACCACAAAACCTATGTTGTGACCAACACCGACCCCTTACACTTCATGTACGCCAAACCTTATCAAAATCAGCATGCCACATGATGGCTTATGCTTTTAGCTGATCTTGACCTCAAATTCATTCATCAAAAGTCCATCAAGGGCCAAGCTATCACCAACCAATTGGCCGATGCACCTATTTCTGGGGATCAACCCTCTAATTTTGACTTTCCAGATGAGTCATTGCTACCCTTTCCCTGATGAACCTCCTTATCAAATGACACTCTTTTTTGATGGTTCCAAGTGTCAACATGGGGGGTGGGGCTGGTATTATCCTCATTCCTCTTGATGGAGAACCCATGCCTTTGTCTTTCAAACTAGATTTTGAATGCACCAACAATATTTCCAATACGAAGCACTCGTACTAGGTCTCCAAGCCACCTATGCCCTAGATGTCAAATCAATCAACATCTTTGGTGATTCTCAATTGGTCATAAACCAAGTCAATGGTATGTACCAATGTCATAACGAGATACTTCAAAAGTATAAACATCATGTAGACATACTTTTGACCACCTTTGATCGTTACACCCTTCAAACCATCCCACGTTCCACCAACAAATTTATAGATACCATGGCCTGCTTAGCTTCCCAAATACCCACTTCACCCACCGATTCCAAAATATTTGTCACCGTACAATGCCTCCATTCACCTTCTTATTTACCTCATGATGTTTACTCGATCGAACCAATACCCCTGACCTGAGTGACCTTTGGTATAAACAATACTCCGACTACCTTTCTCTCTCCATCTTACCTCCTGATCTCACCCGTAATGACAACGTGCCTTCCTTAAAAAGGTCTCTCATTACGTTATCCTAGGGAGGACTCCTCTATAAGCATGGCTTTGATGGTATTCTCTTACGATGCCTCACAAGTTCTGAAATTCCTTATACCATTAAGGAGGTTCATGATGGCATATGTGGAGGTCACTTTAGTGGCCTTGTTGTTGCTAAGCGTATTCTTCACCTAGGCTATTACTGGCCGACCCTTAACCATGATTGTTGTGACTATGTCAAACATTGTGTAAAATGCCAACAACATTCCAATCTTCATCATACACCCAATCATGCCTTACAGGTCACTCGTGACCTTTGGCCCTTCTCTCAATGGGGTTTGGATCTTGTCGAGAGAAATCAATCCTCATTCTTCCCAACACCATCAATGGATCATCACTACTACCAATACTACACAAAATGGGTAGAAGCCATCCCACTCATTTCCACAAAAGCCGAGAAAATATGTGAGTTCATTAACCACCACATCATTTGTCACTTTGGTGTTCCTCATCGCCTCATCACTGATAATGGAAAACAATTCAAAAACAAAACATTGCAAAAAATTTGCGACACCTTCAGCATTCAGCTTAGTTTCTCATCACCCTACTACCCACAAACCAATGGCCAAGCCAAATCCACTAACAAAACCCTCAACAAAATTCTCATGAAAGTGGTTGATGATATTGGGAAGGATTGGCATACGCACATTCCTTTTTCCCTGTGGGCATACCGCACTAGTATTCACACTTCCACTACGGCCACACCCTTTTCTCTGGTCTACGGTATAGAGGTTGTTCTACCTCTCAAGTCTAGATCCCCTCACTCCATATTTCTCTCCATGACATGCTCACTGATGATGACTTTCATCAGACCATTTAGCACAGCTAGAGTTATTAGATGAATGTCATCTTAACACTCTAGATCACCTTCAAGTTTACCAACAACGTGTATCAAACGTGCCTATGACAAACATGTTCATGAACGAACCTTCCAAGTCGGTGACCTTGTCCTAAAGAAAATCAACATGTAACCAAAGCAAAAAAAAGTAAACGGGGAAAATTTTCTCCTAATTGGCTTGGACCATACATCGTGACTCATACCTATGGATCAGGTGCTTATCGTTTATCTTCTCTCGATGGTAAACCCGAGCCTGAGCCCCTAAACACCTTGCATCTTCGACCATTCTATTGTTGACTCATTGTCCTACCTCACCCTTTGTCTCTCTCCAGGCTCATCCCTTGAGCACTACCCACTCCATACACCTCCCTAACGATTAAACTAGAATCATGTGAGTACCCATCACTTGTTATCTTCCCTTGAATATGTGTACCACGGCACTACACATAGCATGATTCTCATGGATACTTTTCATCTACCTTAGATGAGATCCCATGGTCATTTCACCTTGCCCTTTGAACAAGAGTCCTATCTTTCACCTTGGTCTTGTCCATGACTGCAAAGACCTCACAATGGGACCAAACTCCTTGAGTCAAACTTCTAATAAAAAGATGACTCCCTCAAAAGGACATCTTCCTCTCACCAATTGTTGCTACTATAAATAGACTACTCCCATGAAGGACAACTATGTAAAGCTCTTCAAAAAAAATGAGAGCAACCGAAGCTTCCCGCATCGATCAGCTTCACGAAGACCTCAAGGAGTTCAATTTTTCCCATATAGACTTCCCGCATCGATCAATCTATCTCAACTATAAGTCAAAACAAAAAAAAATTTTTAGTCATGGACTTGCCCATTGTGACCTAGGACCTCTTTCCCGAAGGGCCTGCTACCTCATACCATATAAAAATTAAAAATTACCTACTCTTCACCCTGTGAACCATGCCCACTCTCATTTCCTACTACCTCAAGGGACTTCTTGGAACTTAGACATTTGGTGATCATGTGACTACTTTTCATCATAGAACATGTCAATCATGTAATGTCTTTAGGGTCTTATGTTCATCACCTCCTCCAAGGTATGATCTACTCGGTATGATCCTACCCAATCAGGTGGCTTTATTGCCCCCTTTTATCTTTTAACCATCTTTGTTTACATTTTGATTACCTTATACAGGACTTGGTCCTCGACGCTTACCTTTGGGGTAATCCTCCTCTTTCACCACAATCACTTTCACCTACATCATTTTACCTACAATCTACCCACACCTAACAAACCTAAACCCACAACATGCCCAAACACCTACCAACTCATTTTCACACCTTCTCATTTTCTTCCCTAGCTTATGGGAGAACTACATCGGCCTGAGGTCCCTTTTCACCGGACTATGTAGGTAGCACTCCGAGGGCATGGGGCCCTTGGAGGTTAGCTCAGCCATTCTCTACCCTAAACAATTCATCAACCATGCCTAACTCACCATTTACATCACATTTCACTTAGTTCCCCTTTTATATACAAAAATTGGAAATTAAGCCACATACATAACAATTTGCTACATATTTTATACATTTATTACACCTACCAATTCTCTATCATCACTATGCATGGATTATACCACATCTCACATATGACCCATAGTATCATTCATTGCAAAAAAATAATGAATCACAACTTCACTTTCACCTATACTTTAACAATACTCAACCATGCCTAACCAAACCTAACTCAACCATGCCTAACCAACCTACTCAACCATGCCTAACCAACCTAACTCAACCATGCCTAACTAACTCAACCATGCCTATAACCTGACTCAACCATGCCTAACCAACCTGACTCAACCATGCCTAACCAACCTGACTCAACCATGCCTAACCAACCTAACTCATCCATGCCATACCTAACCTAACCATCAACCATGCCTATCCATGCCCATACTCCTGATCCATGCCTAAACCTACCTACTCCATCATGCCTAACTCACCTAATTTCCATCCACATCAAAGTAACAAATCCATATCTCATCTAACACAAGCCATAAACCAATATCTCATAAACACATCAACAAATCACAAAATACCATGTATCTCATCATATAAATCAATCAATATGTATCTCAATATACATGCCCATCTCATCATGTCCATCATCTCAAAATGTTGGCACGCAGGCCGATATATAATACAAAAAAATCGCACAGGCCGGTCTCATATATACAAAAAAGAATGAATCAATACAAAATCTCTTCGACATGCCGGCTATATATGCTCAAAATATACAAATCACTCATACATCCTCACTATCTTCAGCACGCAGGCTGGTATGTGATAAAAATACAACTATCTTCAAAGCACACAGCCGCATATATATATATAAAAAATAATATACATCATAAAAAAATCGTGTGACTACATATCATGCATCTCACCGATGTCCTCCATCTCTGTGTCACCTGTACCCTCGGCCTCCTGTGTCCCTACTGGCACCTCACCTAGAGCTGGTCACCATGCACTGGTGGCCTCTCCCTGATCGGCCTCAGAGCTCACTGACCTCCTGTGCTCTCCACACTATGAGTGTGGGATCTCATCCTCTCACTAGATGCCTGTTGTGCCCTGTACTCAGCATAGGATATGAAATCTATCCTGACCACCATAAGTTGGTCCTGATAATATCTCACCTCACCTAGGGCATCCCGTAACCTAGATATAGGCATGGTCTGTGGTGGTCCCATAGGTCTCGGCCCTTGTACCTACCCTACAACAACCTACCCCTACTCTGCCTATGAACTCGGACCTACTCTCCTGCCTCGTGGTGGTGCCCCTACCCCCTGCCTCGTATCTAGGGGCTCTAAGGCCCCAATCTATGCCTGGGCTGTGGCCAACTAGCCCTATAAACCTACCACCTGAGCCTGTAAGGCTGCCACCTACCATCCCCCCGACCATCTCCATCTCCTCCATCTCCTCCATCCGCATCTAGGCCTACAGGCTAGCTACCTATATGCATAGCTCTACTACCTCTACCTCTAAACCCTCCAACTGTGTCTGTAGTATACCCAATTGGGTAATCAACATAGCTACCTACCCCTGTAGGGTCTCTCTCACTATAATGGTAGCTAGGTCTAGCTGCCCTAATCTGGTCTGGGGTGGTATGGCTCATAACTGAGCCACCCACCACTACCTGTATCTATCTGTACATCCGGCATCATCTATCCACCGATCCACTGGCTGCTCCTCCTCCCCTATGGGCACTATAGGCTATGGTAGAGGTAAGGGCCTCTCCACGTCATCTCTCCGATACTATGGGAAGGGTGGAGGAATGTCCTGTAAGAGCCCAAACTACCATCGACTCTATCTACCGGGATCATCTCATCCTCCCCAAAGACGATGACCTTGTATCCACCTCTCTAGCTGGAGCTCAGCTAGCTCCTCATGCATATGCCTATATGAGGGGAATCCCACATATGGCCTCCATATAATGTCCACTCTAGACAACCCCTCCAGTAACTACCAAAATGGGCCACATCATGTGTCGGCCTATCCGATCTCCACTCTCCTATCACCGACACCCATCTCCTATATCCCACCCACACAAATCTACACTGGGAATGCATCTACTCGGGGCATCCCTATAGGTCACACACACACTATGTGCTCATATGCCCAACAGTGTAGTATAAATGTACAACACAAGCTAAACCTGCGCAACCACCCATATGCCCACAACTCTCTATATAGCTACACTAAGAATGTTGGTGCCTAGGAAAAGCGTGTCTCATGCACCATCATATCATGGAGTACCCCCATCAGTGATCGGGGAAAGCATCCACCCTCTACATCTGGCAGTGCATAGCAGCACACTACCTCCATCAACAAAACCACTAGCCTCGTCTCATCCGACGGGCTAGGTACATCTCTCCATAGCTCAAACTGGCACTATGGAATCTCAAATCAGCCACTCCCTCACCAAAAATAGTCCCAATCAACTCCTCTGAGGCCTCGAGGAGATAGAATACACCTGGGCACCCAATATGGGTAGCCACAAAATCTGAACACGTCCTCCAGGGTGATAGTCATCTCACCCATCTGGAAGGTGGAACGTGTTGGTCACGGGATCCCATCTATCGATGAGCATGACCATCAAGTTGGGCTACCAAAAACATGTCGGTAGTGATGAATCCCACTCAAGCCCACTACCTCCACATGCTGGAGCTCCAAAGGGGTCACTATGCCACGTAATGTCACCAGTAGAGGTGGAACCCTATCCCACATATGTAACTGCGATCTCCCCTGCATCCAATCCAAGCACAACATTAATCCACATTTACCATGACCATATTCACCAATTATCATTACCCTCCACCCTATTTTCACTCTACCCATCTCAACTACCTAGCCCACATCACTTTTGGACCCTTGTGCCTCAAATCCCGACCGGTGCCGGTTCATCCTAACCGACTCCGGTCACCCTTAAACCAGCATCGGTCACCTATTTGGTGACCGATACCGGTTCACCTTTACCGACCATGGTTACCATGTAACCAGCATCGGTCACCTGTTTGGTGACCGATACTAGTTTTACCTAACCGACGCCGCCAAACTTGACCGATGCCGGTGGTCACTATCGCAGAAAATCCCGTGACTTCCCAAAACCCCCATTTTCTAAAAATCACCCCCTTTCCTTTTACCCCACCTACAATGACCTAAAACTACCCCTGGACCTCTACCCACCCCACCTATACCATTTACTACCCTTCCCCTCCCTCTTTTAGCCTCGTTATTCCCCCCATACCCAAATTTTATTTTTACCCACCCACAAAAAAAAAAAACCCACAAAAACCTAAAATAACAATACTCCAAACTTCTAATCTATCTAATCAACAATGTAGATTGGGTGCTTACCTCATCGCATGCTGCCACCATCTCGGTGGCACATCTGGCCACCATGCGCCGTGGCCCACCCGATCCCTCTTCGGCCTCTTCCATCACCGAATAATTCCTCACAACCTCCACCCAATCAAATCTCTCACCCTGATCCCGTGGACCCACTGCTCACCAACCCAACCCTCATCCAATCACACTACCAACTCACTGTCCCATTTCCTTCAGAAACTTTTCTCTCTTTTCTCTCTTTTTTTCATTTTCTCACTTTACAAATAAACAAATGAATAATAAAAATGTGATTTTTTTTTTTTTTATAACCAACCCGACCTAACCGACGTCGGTTACCATTGACCGCATCGGTCACATGCCCTACCTCACCATCATCGGTTTTCCTATACCGACGTCGGTTTTCCATGACCACCATCGGTCATCCTCACCTACACATTTCCCTCAATTAAGCCCCCCCACCCTTTACCCCCCCTTTACCCTTTTCCTTTACCCCACCCTTCACCCTGATCCTTTACCCAACCCATTTACCTTACCTTTCCTGACCTCCTCATTTACTACCTCCATTTTTCCTCCTTTTTCCTTTGGACTCATTATTTTACCTACCTTGGCCTTACCCATGCCATGACCTCAGATATTTGGACCTGACCATCGCTAGTGACCTTTGACCTCATGTGTTTGCTATACCTTGTGGCATTGTTACCTGTGTTGATTGACCTATGACCTTACCTAGCCTATTACCATGACCATTTATCCTAACCCTACCTTTGGTGTACCGAAACATACCTAAACATTCCTACGCACCTAACCTACATTGTGTTTCCTAACCATATCCTATACCTTGGATACCAGATTCACTTCAACCTTGTTTGGATAAACCTATCGACCTTAGATGATGTAGGGTTTGCCTACTCTTCAACCCGGTAGCATGTTGTAGTTTATTCATGTGTGTGTTTGATTATTGCTACCTTTGACCTAGACCCATTACCTAGAATGGCCCGAGTAGACCTTTTACCCTTTTTCCCTGAGCCCACCTACCTTTTCCTCACATTTACCTTTTATCAAACCACTCACCGATTCTTCCTTCTACCTCATCAGTTCCTAGTTTGAGGGGGATCACCTTCACCCACACATGGGGCAACCACATCTTATTTTTGTTAGCATCACTTACCAATACAAGCTACGCAACAAAAAGGGGAAAATGTAGACACTAAAATTAGGTCACACTCCCCTTTGGTCCCTCGACAAATAAGCACCCTTCATCACATTCACCTAGCCATGACCCCTTTCACCCCACTAATATTAATTTAATTAATTTAATTAATTAATGCATTATCCTCACTATATTTATTATTTAAATATCTTATTTTAAATAATATCCACACATACAGTTCACTTAGACACCTCACCAAGCCAACTCAACCTAAGACCTATTCTTAGTAAGTTGCCATAACTAACTAAGACTTACCCAAACCCTAAAAATCAATGCCTACATTCCCTCTAACCACATTCCCGCATGCTCACAAGAAGCTCCCAATCTAATCCATGGGTTAACGACATGAGATCTCGAGGAAATCAAGAGGATCTCCCTAGTTTAGTAAACCTAGGAAATCCCACCTTGACCGATGCCGGTTACCCCTAACCATCACCGGTTAAGCCGAACCACCGTCGGTTACCCTTTTAACCCCAAAACAACCTTATTCTCAAGGTTGGAAGTTGGAAGTTGGAAGCAAAGAGGTTGGTGAGCATTATCACATCTCAGAGAGATAACACATCTTCAGAGAGTGAATTCCAACGAGACCACATGCAAGGAAGGAGATCAAACATCTTTTCCTACACAGCCATCCCAACCATGATCTGATCTAACCAAGCAAAGAGGAATGCACATGCAGCCCATGCAGAAGCTTTCCTTCAGCTGGTGATCACTTGCAGCCTTCAAGCCTCTCATCAACACCTCCATCCTTCACACACAGGCATCCAGACCAGAATCCAAGTAAGTATAATGTCATACTTCTCTGGTTTATTTCATTTCATCATTATTTTATCATCTATTGCTTACCTAGCCACCTATTGACCTTCTCCAACATTTCCACCTCCATATACCCATTAAAGCCTCACCAAAGCCTACCCTAGTCACCCAATACCTCATCCCGACCAACCAAAGTCCTTTGTGTAATCACAAAGGAGACCTAAAGCTTGTTCTGTGACATTTCCAGATTTCACAATGAATCGCACCGGTCACACCTGACCACCGTCGGTTACCCCTGACCGACATCGGTCTCTGTATTTTCCCACACAACCCAAAATAGAGACCTACCCACTTAATTTCATCTCACCCTCATCCACCTGTGATCTACCCGAGACCTCTGTCAAACCTGCAGAACCCAGAACCAATCATTTGACCTTTGGATTCTATTCTAGCTTAGCCTATTAGATTAGATCTATTTTCTTATTGTGTTTTAAGTGAGATACCTAAATCATTTCAAATTACAATAGGATTTACTTTGTTTACAACATTAAATTGTTTAAAATAGTGGATCTGACAACCATCTAGGAAGTATCACACTTCCCGGATCTAGCATATGCTAGGCAGTTCACTGCCCATATTGTTTAATTTCTTTGTGGTCTTGCTTTGCATTACAAGGTAGTTCCTCCTAGCCAAAAGGAAGCTCTCATGATCAGCTATGGATTCGGAAGTCATACGCACGCAACAACCCATCAACCAACATTTGAACAGTATTCCTCCTATGCCCATTACCCTATTTGTTTCCTCCTCCTTAGATGCCCACGCCTTACCTATATTTGTTTCCCTCTTGTACAACACTCCAAAGAAATACCAAGTGATATCAAAACCTAGGAAAATAATAATATTCATGTCAAAATCTCACAAAAACATATGACAAGTTGCAGATGATACCGTCTTAACCCCTAAAAATTCATCTAATATTCTCAACTATTAGATACATTAAGATAACTTGAAATAGTTATAAACTAGTAATCACATGTGTAAAGTGCAATGTGAACACTAAATGGTATAAGCTATTTGATTTATTGGGATATGTTAAACATTGTAAGGTTATATCTGTATAATTCAAATTTTTACAAATTCATACATATACATTTGCAAATCTTATATGATGAGTGGTCACCTTTTGTGGACAATTTTATTTACACAAAACATGAATACATTTGTTGCCTCTTGAACGAGACTACCGCTTTGGATACAAGTAGTAGTGGAAGTGCTATCAAAGTAGAGACTAGTATTTACAAGTAGGCAACAACATAAGAGTGCACTACTGCTAGTATCATAAGTGGATTGATTTAGATTTGACGAAAACATTACTCTTGGGCAAGTGGAAAAGGAACAAAATGCCAAAAATCTAATTTTACCCCTTCAAAAATAAATTCAGGCACACTTTTATCTTTTTTAGAGTTCCAAGTGGTCTAAATTATTATGGAAAAAAATTTTGGGTTGTTACAGGAAAAATTGGCCATTGTTTACTTGAAAATCATCTCATCCATTGAGAAAAGCAAACCCCGCGATAGAGAGGACTTGTGGGGATACATTTTTTTTCTATCACAACATCGTCCCAAGATCATTCCAAATAAACAATGTTTTGTGAAATCACCTCACTAAATCTCACAAACCAATTCCCATCAGAAGTGTTGTTTGTGCTCTCTCCGAACATCTCTATAATTACTATTTAATATTCATCTAAATACCTCCTATAATCATTACTAGGGGTTAGTTGGTTCGTTTGGATACTAGGAACTTAACGTAGGAGCAGGGCATTGACGACATTGACTTTAGAACTCTAGAAACTTCACGCATGGTGTGTCAATAAGAGGGTTGTTTCTTGGTGCAAAAAGGCCAACTGGAAGATTTTTCTTACAATCCCAAGATTCTTGCAGGTTGCTACAAATTTTGTATCAAAAATTTCCATGACTACGATTTTATCTATTTTTTATAGAATATGGGTTCACTTGCTAATGTCAAATACAACTCCATCCACATTTGATTACTCCATGCTCCAGACAACAAACCTTAAAAATACTTAAACAATGTACAATATAAGCTCTGAAAGAAAATTAACAAACAAAAATCTTACCAATGGAAGAAAATTTGAGTTATTGTCCATAACTTCCTTCCGTCAACAACTCCAGAAGAACAATTCCTGTAACTTTATACATCAGATTTCTCATTAAGCTTTGATGTTCTTGCATATTTTGGGTCAATGTAACCAATGGTACCCATAACATAGGTAGAGGTGTGGTTTTTGGCTAAGGAAATGCACTTGGAAATGCCAAATTCTAACAAATGTGCTTCAAAATTATCATCCAAAAGAATTTTAGAAGTCTTCACATCCCTGTGAACAATGCATGGGTTACAGTCATGATGAAGATATGGTAATCCTTTTGTAACACCATGAGAAATATTTAGCCAAGTGTCCCAGTCTAGCTTAATCTTCTTTGATGATCCTATACGAAAATAAAAATTAATAAAACACTTGTTATATTTTCCAACAATCCATTTTAATCATAAGGTTAGAGATTGATTGGATTCTTCTATTTCAAAATATGAATCTACAATGTACATGATTCATTTTTCTTCATAACATAATCATTTTACTCACCGTGTAGGATGTCCCACAAACTTTTGTTTACCATGTAATCATAAAACAACAGGTTTCCATGTGGAGAAAGCGAATATCCATGCAGACTCAAAATATTTTGATGCTTGATGCTTCCAATTGTTTCCAGCTTAGTTTCAAATTCATGCAAGCTTTTTGGGTAGTGATTGTATAGTCTCTTTATAACAATTGGCTTACAATTCTTTAGAACACATTTATAAACAAAGTGCTTATAGCACCATAGCTAATTATATATTTCTCGTTTATATTTTATGTGATTCTCATTATGTCATCGTACATGTGAAGAGCCATGTCCATGTGCAATATGACCAACCTTGGAGAACCTAAATGTAACAAATAGATGTGTCAATAAAGAAATTCTAATAAGATATTACTTTCTGATTTGTTGTCTAATAATCTATACAATATGAAATCATGTCTATCCATGTTATTTTTATCACCTTGATCCCTTTTGTTTGCAGAGCCTTTTATAAATACCTTTTGATGATTTGAATGATACAAAGCTATATTTATGTACAATAGTAGTATCGAACCCAAACAAATGATTTAAATGGTACAAATCTATTTAAAAGACAACTACTATTTCTTGCATCACTTAATCTCTCGATACCTAAAACCATTAAAAACAAATTTGAATTGGTCCACAGAGAAAAGTTATGGTTATATATGCACTGCTTGGAGGAAAACTTGAAAATTTCTTAATGACAAGAATTTCCCAGCATAAATTGTTAATAGGAGAGGTTTTTGTAAAAGAAATAGAGCCATTTACAATATCATTTTTTTATTAGTGGTAAAAAGAGGGTTAAGGGGACCCTACCCCGTACATCAAGAAATCTCCATGAGAGAAGATTAAGCTAAATTATAATAACATCAAAACACCATAGTATAAAATTTCATAGTAATAAGGGCACTTAGGAGCCCATATAGTGAAACTAACCTAAAGAACAAAAACCATAGTGAAACTAACAACATCAAAGGAACTAATAGCCAAAGACAGAGATAGTGAAAAAATAGAACACCCCGCACCAAAGTCATTTGTAGGCTTTTAAAGCCCCTTTGCACCTTATCCCATTATTTTGCAAGAGCATTAATATTAACATCCAAAGAGCCTAGGTCTAAACCATCCGGGGTCACCTTCCATTTCCTTCTTTGACTATCCACAACACAATAAGAATTGACAAGTTGCTCCAAGTTTGAAGGTGTAGTAGAGTTGACTTAATGTACCATGATGCTCCATTCCATATAGCCTTTAAGAAACATATGGAGGATAGCTTTAACCTTTATCGATCCATATCCTTGGTTATGGCCCCCCTTGAAGTTGGCCTTTAGGATCTCGATCTCGCCATCCTACCCATCAAAGTCCTAAAAATGCAACAGCTTCCTACACCTGCTCCCTCATCTTGTGCCAATCATTAAAAATAAATCATCATACAACACCGAGCTCTTAGTGAGCCGCATGTCCCCTCCCTTGAGCTCATCGATATCAACAACCATCCTGGCAAGTGATTGTCTTAATACCTTTGATCAAGCCAACTTGACCCATAGCTTCATAAAAGTTGTTTGAAGAATGCCGTTCTAATTGAGCATTTATAGGAGTTGGGGCACCTATTTTCTAGACTCACCCTTTAGTGTTTGGCTCAAGGTGCTCCCACTGAGGGGTCTACTTAGATTTCAGTCCTAAAGATTTTAAGTCATGCGACCACCTCCACCTCATCCTCTTTCAAGTTTGCCATCCGTGAGAATCTTTATCATCGCTCGAATCCTCCTCCTCCTCCGAATCGACTCCAAACCATCCGCATAAGCATCCAAAGCTAGCTTGAGAGCACCATGCTTTTTTAATGTCTAGGGTCGCCTCTTTTGAATAGAAGATTCAAGGGCAAGGATGAAGCCCCAAAAGATCCCAACATTGAAATTTCTTTTAGTGGAGAGGGAAAAAGATCCTACGTGATTTAAACTATGAAACAGAGGCACACAGAGAATGATACAAGAAATAGGGAAACTAAAATCCTGCCCCCATTTAAAATGGTTTAGCATTGGGGAGGTGGTAAGCATAGATACATTTGTGGCAGCCTTACATGGTTAAGAATTACAATTTTCGGAAGATGTTCCAAAGCCCCCACTCATCGAAAATTTTATCACGTAATGAGTTTAGAAAGTTCATTATCGGAGAGGTCCTTAGGATTTCATGTCATATCATAGATCAACAAAACATTTGGAAGTCTTTCACAACTATCATCTAGATAGTAAATTTCACTCTAAACACAATTCTTAATAGTATATTGAAGTATAAAAATTAAAAATAACTAAACTCACAAAGCAGACCTCCATAAGCATGACTTGTAAGATTGCAAAAACTACAAACACTATCCAAGTACATATCTCAACCATGAGCTCAAAAACGTAATGCCAAACCATCGAGAGCCATAAACCGAGCATTATCGAAAAATTTGAGCTTGTGGAAGCTCTAAAAGCCTAATAATGGTGTCTACAAAGTAAAATCACAAATTTACAAGTTAATTAGAGCTCTAAAACTATGTATGGCCGCCAAAAGGAAAAAAATCAGAATTTTCCCATTTCCAACAAAGTTTCTTCTCTAGAATCTTTTAAAACACAAATTTAATAGAGATCATTGCCCTCAACCACCACGATGGACATGGGGAAATGTCGAGCTCTTGGAAGCTCTAGAAGCCTAATATTTTTGTCTACAAAGAAAAATCACATATTTATAAGAAAACCATAGATCTAAAACTTTATATGGTGGCTAAAAGGAAAATCGACAGAGTTTACCCATTCCCAAAAATGATAGAGTTTACCCATTCCCAACATTTTCTCCTCCAAAATCTTCCAAAATGCAAATTTAATGGAGACTTTCCCCTCAACCACTTGATGCACATGGGGGAAATGGGTTGTAGAGAATGTTATAGTGAACTATGCTAAACAGATCTCTCGCTAATAGTCGTCCTAAAATCAACACCATTATGGGTTAAATCAGACATGTAAATGGAGATAAATCTATAACCTTATTACATTTCCCACAAATATAGTTTTTGATTAGTCACCGAATGGTTTCTCGATGCATTGTCGACTGGGAAGGGATGAATAAGGAAATTGAAGGCATCCAGTTCCCATTTCCCATTCTCAAATTTTTCTATGTGGGTCTCACACCATGCTCATATCACATAGTGAAGGATTCGAGTGAAAGGGAAATACTCGACTAGGAAAACCATTGATTTTCCATTGGAATATTCTCTTGTAGGAGTCTACACCCAAAATAAGGTATGTTTCATAACCCATTTCTGGTGCCCTCACCCCCCAAATCTTCTTGCTATATGTGGGAAAATATGGTGAACAACATTGGCGTGTTGAGTTTGGTGGTGTTACTATTATCAATTCCATGCCAACATGCACCCCCATCGATTGTGGATAAAGATGATTGATATCAAATGCATGTTCGAAACTAAAATGGAATTGAAAGACCTAAATAATTTACTTTTTACGTGGTGGTTTGGGAATAGATGCATATGTTTCATCTATTTGATCGTTATTTTGAAAACAAAAACTAGTCTAGTGAAGCCATTTCTTTCAATAAGTAATCTAGCTTAACAATCACTAAGCATTTTCTTTAATTTGAACCAATGTGTATTATGAAGATCATATGCATAGGTCTTACCCTAGCGGTCCCTAAGCTAAGAAAAGAGTGTTAACAAACACAAAATCCTAATTAAACTCTAATTTTGGCCAATACGATACAATACTATTATACTAAATCCCGCTTTCCTCAACAACATTTAATACAACATGTCTCCACATCATGATGTTGTACGAGCACCCTAAAATTTTTGTTAATAATCATATTTTTTTACCGACTAGGAAAACAATCTATAGCATTTTAGAGTACGAAATGTCCCTTACACAAATATTTTTCTTTGATTCTCGATGATGTGTAAAATGAAGAAAAGATGCAATGGTGCAAGCCTAGCCATCGTTAATCTAAACAAAATGTTTTTACGATGAAAAGACATAACTATACTTTAAATGTATACTTTAGGACATAATGGTTATTATAAACCATACAACTTGACCCAACAACATTTAAGACAACATGTCTCTACACTATGATGTTGTATGAGCACCCTGCAAACATTTTTAATAACCATTTTTCTTCCAGACTATGCAAATGCCTCCATAGATTTCGACAATAAAAATGTCCATTTATCACACATTTATCATCAAAATATATTATTGATAATTCCTAGTGATCGCTAATATCCTTTACTATGATGTGTTATTTGAGAGCTTATGCTCTGTAAGTATTCGATCTTAGCAGTCACTAAGCATTTTCTTTACTACAAACTATTTTGTGATCTCTATTTTTGAAATTAAGAAATAGTTTATCCTAGCGGTAACTAATCTATTCCTTTTAATAAGTAGCAGAACTTAGAGACTGCTAAGTCAAGCTTTTTGATTCCCACCGATGTGTATATGCTACGCCCTTAACCTATTGCTTGTATTAGGATATGAGTAACCGACTTGTGGCTTACCATATAATTTTATTATATCATTTATACTTTCTCATGCTTAGTAGGTTAGCATTGGTGATGGCCATAACATATGAATAGTATATATAGGGGATTGTAGGTAGTAGTTCATCATCATTTGGAGCATTTGAGTCTTATTGTATGGTTTGGAGGTTGCCCCCTCCAAGTGGCGAAACTATTCTAATTGCATATTGAGATAATTATTCGGAATATTGTGTTATTTGGTGTTATATTTCGCTTTGATCCGAGTTATACAAGTAATTTCATTACAAGTGGTATCGAGTTGTGATCTCGGGCCAAAATTAGGGCAAAAACCCTAATTTTTTTCCAACATATATTGCGAAAAAAGTGAGTTGGTGGGAGATATTTTTACTAGAGTTGTGAAACATTTCAAGTAAGGTTCCTTGAAAATTTCGAATATTTTGATTTATTTTGCAAAAGTTATTACAAATTTTGGGTTTTTCATAAAATTGCTCCCTAGGGTGTAAATTGTGGAATTTTTTCAAATTCGTTACATTTTCGGAAAGCAAAAAAATTATTTGGGGTTTGTTCTTTAAGTTTTTTATATTTGGCCGAATTCATATCGAAATCAAAACCCTAAAATTTGACTGTGATCCCTACATCCTACTATTTTGGGGCATCATGGCGGGGCCTTCCACAAGAGGAAAAAATAATCCCATCACTCTAGGTAAAACACTAGAAAAGGATGAGATAGTAGTTGAGGAGTTGGAGACAGAAGATATAACTATAGATTCCTCAGGGTTAGGGTTTACTTTGACAGACCATAAAGTAAGCCAACTTGAGTTTAACCTGATAGACCTCAAATTATAAGTGGCCAACAAAGAAGATTTGGATAGGATTGGAAAAAGATTGGAGGATTTCATGCAAAAATTCAGTATGTATATGATGGGTAATCATACTTATGTCAATCAAGGTGGATCCTCAAGTCAACACAATAGACACATGAGCCAGAGTGGATCTTTGAGTGTGCACAATCAAAATACGAGCACTCTGCAAGCCCGTACTATGTTTCCAAAAGTGGAGATGCGTAAGTTTGATGGAAAGGATCCACTAAATTGGATCAACCAAATGGAGGATTTCTTTGAACTACATCAGATTCCACCAGACAATAGGTGACCATAAGAACTTTATATCTTGAACTTGACCAATTCGTCTGGTATCGATGGTTATGTGCTTAAAGGCAGAAGAGTGGTCTCAATGTTACATGGATAGTGTTCACTGAAGAGTTGCAATTACACTACAGTTCTAGTGTTTGAGATAATTACTTGACCAATTAGCAAAGTTGAGACATATAAGATCTGTTTAGATTACATTCATCACTTCCAAAACCTTTCGCTGTGGGTGGAAAATATTATTGAAGAGAATTTGAATGACCTATTTCTTGGGGGTCTTAAGGATCAAATTGAGCATGAGGTGTGTATGTTTAATCCTCATAAGGTTTCTGATTCGATGATTATGGCAAGAAGGGCAGAGGATAAATTTGTTTCAAGTAGGAGACAACATTTCACTTATACCAGAGATCGTAACACCTTGGCCCCAACACTCCCTCGACCAGTTAGATTGACACCTCAACAAATTGAAGAAAAAAGAGAAAAAGGTTTATGTTTTAACTATGACAGTAAATTTGGACCAAGACATAAATGTGCTAAAAATAAGTTGTTCTACATTGATGGGCCTAGTGAAGATGAAGAGAAGGATGAAGATTCAGAGTCAGAGGTCTTGGTTGAGCCGGAGGAGTCAGGAGATCCTCAGCCAACAATCTCATGCCATGCAATTTCAGGTATTAGCACCCCCCAAACCCTAAAGGTGGTTGGATTCCTAAAAAAACAGAGGGTCACAATGTTGATTGATTCAGAAGTACTCACAACTTTATCAATCATAAGTTAGTAGTGCACCTAAACTACTTCATTTATCCAAATTTGAATGTCAAGTAATGATTGCTGATGGAGGTACTGTTACTTGTTCTAGAAAATGCCATAGCATTAAGCTTTCCATGGGAGATTACATACTAAATAGTCCCATGTATGCCATTTCTATGGGAGGAGCAGACATTGTGTTAGGGGTTCAATGGCTTACCACTTTGGGAACCATTGAGATGAACTTCCAAGACTTGTTCATGCAATTTCACTTTGAAGGAAGGAATTTTGAGCTAAGAGGCTTAAGAGAAAAGTCTCCACAAATAGTAAGTTCTCATTAGATGCAAAAATGCTAAAAATGGTGCAAAGGGATTTGTGGCACAACTCTTTTCATTGGAGGCTCATCATTCTAAGGACATTATACCATCAGATATGCAAGCAGTGTTGGATGCACACTCTGTTGTATTTGAAAATATACCAAAGGGCTTACCTCTAAAGAGAGATCATGATCATGCTATTCAGTTATTACCAGAAGTAAACCGCCTAACATCAGACCTTATAGGTACCCATATGTGCAAAAGAGTGAAATCAAAAAGATTGTACAAGAGATGTTGGAAGCATGAATCATCCATCATAGTCAGAGTGCTTATTCTTCTCCAGTAGTGATGGTACAGAAGAAAGATGACATGTGGCATATGTGTCCCGATTATAGGGAACTTAATATGTACACAATCAAAGATAAGTTTCCTATTCCTGTAATTGATGATTTGCTTGATGAGTTGCATGTCATTGTTTATTTTATAAAGCTTGATCTTTTTCGGGATACCATCAAATCAAAATCAAGGATGAGGATGTTTATAAAACCTTTCGAGACACATGAAGGCCATTATGAATTCTGGTAATGCCTTTTGGACTCACAAATGCACCTTATACATTTCAAAGTTTGATGAATTCTATTTTTAAGTCATTCTGCATGGAAGTTTGTCTTAGTGTTTTTGATGATATATTAATTTATAGCAAAACATGGGAGGAACATTTGCATCATGTAAATAAGGTTTTGGAAACCCGAGCAACATCAACTTTATACAAAGCCCTCTAAGTGTTATTTTGCACTCAAGAAGGTTGAATATTTAGGTCACATTGTCTCTCATGAAGGGGTTAAAGTGGATCCTAATAATATCAAAGCCATGATGGAGTGGAAGGTTCCAAAAACCCTAAAGAATCTATGAGGATTTTTGGGGCTTACAGGTTATTACTGAAGATTCGTAAGGCATTATGGAAGCGTAACTGCACTTCTCACAAATTTATTAAAGAAGGACTCCTTCCATTGGAGTGAGGATGCAACCAAATCATTTGAGCAACTAAAGGAGGCCATCTGCACCACTCCAGTCTTGGCTACTCCATATTTTTTCAAAACATTCATTGTTGAATGTGATGCATCAAGGGTGGGTATGGGGGTAGTTCTTGTGCAAGAAGGTCATCCTATTGCCTTTTTGAGCCGTCAATTCAAAGGTAAGAATCTTTCCAAGCCAACTTATGAGAAGGAAATGCTAGCCATACTTCATGCAGTAAAGCAATGGAGACCATGTCTCATAGGAAGACACTTTAAAGTGAAGACATATCATGATAGTCTAAAATACTTCTTGGAGCAGCGTTTATCATCTGAAGAACAACAAAAATGGGTCTCCAAGATGTTGGGATAAGATTTTGAGATTATCTATAAGAAACGGAAGGATAATTTAGTTGTTGATGCTCTGTCACGGAAAGATGAATCAACTGCAGCCTTGTTATGTGTTATATCCATATTGCAGGAAGATTGGATAGATGAGGCAAGGTTCGAATGGAGAAATGACCCAACCACACAAAACCTCATTCATCATCTCTAGAATGATCCAAGCATGTTTGAAAAATTTGTATTGAAAGGGGATGCTTTATGGTATAAAGATAGATTATACCTATGTAAGAACTCCACTCTTAAAAATAGGATTCTATCTGAGCTTCACTCTTCTCCAGTAGGGGGCACTCTAGATTCTTGAAGACTTATCATCGAGTCAAAAATATTTCTTTTGGGAAGGTCTCAAAGGGGATGTCCAAAAATTTGTGGTAGAATGCATGGTTTGTCAGCAAAATAAGGGTGAAACAGTTCAATCCCTAGGTCTTCTACAACCTCTATCTATTCCTAGCCAACGGTGGGAAGAGGTTTCCATGGACTTTATCACAGGATTGCCTAAATCTGAAGGAAAAATGTCATCATGGTTGTGGTGGATAGACTCACCAAATATCCTCCTTTTTTTTGCCTTGCATACCCATTTGCTTCTGGCGCATGGTAGCAGAACAACCTTTATGGGACACCAAAGATTATAATAAGTGATCGAGACCCTATATTTACTAGTAATTTTTGTATTGATTTATTCTCATGTTTGGGTGCTCGGTTATCTCGTAGCTCTTCTTATCATCCCGATCGATGGGAAAACATAAGTTGTAAATAAGTGTTTGGAGGGATATCTCTATTGCTTTACGTCGGATAAACAAGCAAGATGGGTCCATGGTTGCCACTTGCGAGAATGGTGGTATAACACTTCCTTCCATACTTCATCCAAAATGTCTCCTTTTTGGCACTCTATGGGTACCATCCACCATCCATTACATCATCATTGAGAGGAAAACCAAGGGTTAGAGCAATAGAAGAACACATTCGAGATCAACAAGAGGTCCTCTCTAGTCTCAAGGAGAACTTGGTCGTGGCACAAAATCACATGAAGCAACAGGTTGATCAACATCGCATGAAAAGGCATTTTGAAGTCGGTGATTGGGTTTTTGTGTAGTTACAACCGTATAAGCAAATGTCTTTGAAATAACAACAAAAGGATAACAAACTTTCACCGAAGTATTATGGCCCCTATCAAGTATTACAGAAGATTGGTATTGTAGCATACAAATTAGAACTTCCACAATCAACCAAAATACATCCAGTCTTTCATGTTTCTTTCCTAAAGAAAGTAATTGGATAGAGAGTATCAACCCAAACAATGTTACCTAAGCTCGATGAGGAGGGGAGAGTCATCTTGGAACCTGAATGCATCCTTCAAACACACACTAAAAGATTGAGGACACGGGTTATTATTGAGTACCTGATCAAGTGGAAGAATATGGACAATGAAGATGCAACATGGGAAGATATGACATTCCTGTAGCAGCACTCAGAGCTTCTCAACATTGGGGACAATGTTGCTTTGAAGGGGAAGGGCATGCTATGCCCTTAACCTATTACTTGTATTAAGATAGGAGTAGCCAACTTGTGGCTTACCATATCATTTTATTATATCATTTATACTTTCTCATGCTTACTAGGTTGGCCTTGGTGATGGTCATAACAAATGAATAATATATATAGGGATTGTAGGTAGTAGTTCATCATCATTTGGAGCATTTGAGTCTTATTGTATGGTTTGGAGGTTGCCCCCTTGAAGTGGCAAAGCTATTTTAATTGCATATTGAGATCATTATTCTGGAATATTGTGTTATTTGGTGTTATATTTTTGCTCATGATATGAATTATAAAAGTAATTTCATTATAGTATAACGAAGAATACATGTAAAGGTGTGAGATAAAAATCACTAATTTGAAAAAAATGTTTTTACGATGACAAAAACATAATTGTACTTAAAATTTTTCCTTTAGGAAGTAATGCTTTATTATACACAACATAACATTCCCAACAATATTTGATACAACATGTCTCTACACTATGATGTTTTTTTTTAATATTGGTAAATAGTTTTTTGAAAGGGACTATACCCTTGTGTACAAAAGGAGGCCTAAAAGCCAGAATAAGAGAGAGGAGCAGAGAAGCTGTATCAAAGCACAAAAGTTACAGCAAAGAACACCGAAGCCTAGAAACAGCCACACAAACGAGACTTAACAGCAAAACAACGGCAACAAAACAGCAAGCCTACAGCCAAGAAGCAGTAGTAAAACAGGACTACTTCTTGGCCGCTTGATCAATACTCATCTTTACTTTTTTCCAAGCATGGTACATACCCAGCGTGGTCATATGAGCAGCATCCGTCTTATCGAGCTCCTCTCTGGTTCTTTTACTCTCTTTCTCATTGCCCCAAAGAGTCATCGGGACACCGCTGAGTTGCGAAACACTTCTTGCATGTCCTTCGATGAATTCCTCTATGGCCCTGAAAGCTACAATATTATACTCATGCCTAGTCTTCGTTTTCCCAAGTCGGGAGTCAAGGGAGGTCAGTTTTTTGTATATTTCATCAAGCTGGCTATTGCCAATGCTCCCTTCTCCCTCAATGCTTTTTTTGCCTTTTTGCTTAGCAAGATTTTTACCTCATCCTTCAAGCAATTTAAGCTCACCTCTAAGGCCTCAATCTTCTGAAGGGTTATCCGTTGGTGCCGCCTGGGACCGGCACTACTAATGTTCGAGATCACGAGCAATGTCATCCAAAGGTTCATCCCCTCAAAGCAGAGACTCAAGGTTGAGTCTCCTGTAAGCCCCCAGTGACACGTTTAGAAGTAGAGACAAAGGTGGGTGGCGGGGCAGCAGCGGGAGGAAAAGAAGGAGAAGCATGAGCAGCTGCGCATGGGGCATCAAGCACCGGAGGGGGCGGGCAAGCAGTTAGGGACAAATAGGGGAGACAGGATCGGCAGCAATAGAGCCCAAAGCCGAGCCGAGAGAGGAAGGGAGACCGGGAATTTAATAAGGCAAAGTGCTTGTGAATAACCAACATTATGATGTTGTATGAGCACCCCGCCAACATTTTTAATAACCATCTTTCTCCCGACCATGCAAAGACTTCAATAGATTGCGATGATAAAAATTTCCATTTCTCACATATTTATCATCTAAATATATTATGGAAAATTCCTAGTGACCACTAATATCTATTACTATGATATATTATTTGAGCACTATGTTCAAACAAGAAGTTGTTTAGCCTAGTTTCCACCAAATCATTCATATGTGAAAGTATTCAAGCTTACACGGTTGCTAAAGCATTTTATTTAATACGGATTGTTGTTTGATCTATATTTTCAAAATTAAGAATCAGTTAAACCTAGTGGTCACTAATCTTTTCTTTTAATAAGTGGTAGAGCTTAGTGGTTGCTTATCTTTTCATTGATGCCCACCGATGTGTATAACAAAGGAAATATGTGAGCCTAGCAAATCACTAATATGAAAAAAGTTTTTGAATGACAAAAACATAACAAGATTTTTAAATTCATCCTTTATAACATAATGCAGCTTGCCCCAACGGAATTTAAGATGACATGTCTCTACACTATGATGTTGTATGAGAACCTTGCAAACATTTTTAATAACCACATTTCTTCCCGTCTATGCAAAGACCTCCATAGATTTCATCAATTAAAATTGACCATTTCTCACATATTTATCATTGACATATATTATGGAAAATACCTAGCAACCACTATTATCTATTACTATGATTTGTTATTCTAGCGTTATGTTCAAAATATGATTTTTTTAGCCTAGTTACCACATAATCATTCCTTTCGTAATTATTTGAGCTTAGCTATTGCTAAAGCATTTTACCAGATCCCTTTCAAGAGAACGTAGTGTTAGACTTGGCTGCACAATGGATCATATAACCAATATGATACGATTATAATTAATGAAAAATCCTAGCGATCCAAGCTATAGAGATAGTTTTTTACATCACTGGAAAAGAAACCTAGGAGTTATAGAGGCTAGCGGCGCTAGGCTTTTCCTCTAAAAATAGATGGACACCATAAGACATGCAAGGTTGTTCGTTAACACCTATTGATAAGAATAGCCTAATGCCATATAAAAGCCAAAGATTTATTATTTTTAATCCGGTGTTGCAAAAAGTCATTCTAATGGAGTTTAAATGTCACTAATTTCTTTCCTATCTATAAGTTGCTCTCAAATTATTGTGAAGAAGAAGATTGTGTTTTAGTTTTTCTAGAGTAAAATGTAACTAACACCAAAATATTGACTATCACAAGATATATTAGAAATTCTAGGCCACGTGTCAACATTTTAGTGGATGACATTTACAACTTAATATGGTGGATGTTTATAGGTTAAAAGTATTTGTTAAATTAAAAATTTCTTAATAAATGTGTTAATTATATAGTTACATAATTAACCGGTTCAAACTTGCAAGGTGTCACATTTTATTGGAAAATATTTTTAAATTAATGTGCACTATATGTAACACCCATGTTGTCTTATCTGTTTTCCGTGATGAATGTGTTTGGTTTTGACATGCTTGATAATGGACTTACATTT